>JBBMOL010000095.1:0-17631 GCA_037954665.1 Laguncularia racemosa | reverse complement strand
AGATTGGAAAATGAAATTATTATCGAAAATTAGTGGATAGTTTGATCTACCTAACTCTAACAAGACTTGATAAGCTTATGCAATTGGTTGTGATGAGTTGATACATGCAAAATCCTAAAAGTTTCATTTGAAAGCAGTTCAAAGGATCTTAAGATATTTTAAAATGGCACACTCGGGTATGGCATTATATACAAGAAAGGTGGAGATTGTAAGCTAGTTGGCTATTGTGATGCTGACTATGCAAGTGATCATGATACTCCACGTTCTACTACCAGATATGTGTTTTATGATTAGATTAGGAGCAATTTCTTGGTTGTAGCAAGAGGTAACCAACTGTCTCTTTATCAACAACGGAAGCAGAGTATCAAGCAATAGCCATGGCAACTCAAGAGAGTACTTGGCTTATGCAGTTATTGAGGGACTTGCATCAGCCAATAGAGTATCCGAGTGTGTTATATTGCGACAAATCAATCGGCAATTTGTTTTAGCAGAAAATCCAGCTTTTCATGCGAGGACTAAGCATTTGGAAGTGCATTATCATTTTATCAGGGAAAAGGTTCTTTAAAAAGAAGTGGAAACTAAGGCGATCAAGACAGGGGATCAAGTTGTAGATATATTCACGAAAGGTTTGAGTGGAAACAAGTTTGAAGAATTCTATCATAAGCTTGGCATGGGCGTATAGAAGAAAGTGATGTTGAGGGGGAGTATTGAAAAAATCAACATCAGATCTTATTTGATCTAGTTATATATTTTAGTTTTGAGTCTTTATCCATTTTTTTAATTGTTATCTATTTCTTAGCACTAATCCTAGAGGATAATGATGAATTAAGTTTGTTACATTTGTAAGCCTATAAATAGGCAATCATCTAATCAAATTTAGCTCTTTTTCTTTTGTTCGTTGTGAGCTCTTTAGTCTGCCCTATTTTGCTCCTTGCCCATCACGAACCACTTATCAGCAACATCATGTGGAGAAATATTACTAGCCCAAGCGTTGTACCAGGCGACCATCCTTCTGACTATACAAGTTCAAAGGTGAATCCATCTTTGGTGTGGATGAGGCCGTAAACCAGACTCTGTTTTTTAATACATTTGTCTTGTGCCAAATATTCAATGAGTTCAACGCAAGGAAGCTGAGAAGAATAATGTGTTCCAAGGACTACACAAGAACAAGCTCTTTTTAGGGATCATCAGCATAACCATTGTGCTCCAGGTGGTCATGGTAGAATTCCCGAAGGGACATGCGACACAGAGAGGTTGAACTGGGCACATTGGGTAGCATGCATCATTTATAGCAGCTTGACGCAGCGTGGAAAGCGTAACGAAATGAATCCGGATATGAATTGGTTTCACAACAACAAAGAACGATTCTTTGATGCAAACTCCGGTTGCGCACAACCGATAAAGGAGATAATTCTCTCTCAAGTGTATTCGAAATATAATAATAAGACGTAACCCTACATATCTGACAAAAGAGTATTTATATTTCCCCGTAAAATACCTAAAAGGGGAAAATCTAAGCATACACGTGGCAATAAATAATGAAATACACGTCTATATCTTGTCGCATACACGGCCGTGCCTCTAGGCCGTGTATGTTTCTGGACATGTAATGAGCACAGTACACGGTCGAATACATGGCTGTGCCTATAGGCCGTGTATGTTTCTGGGCATGTGACGAGCACAACAACCGGTTTCATACACGCCGTGTATGTTTCTGGGCATGTGACGAGCTCAATACACGGTTGCATACACGGCCGTGCCTTTAGGCCGTGTAAGCTTCTGTGAGAATTCTATAGGAACACACAGTCGTGTCCTTAGCCGTGCTGTACCCGTGTAGGATTATACACGGCCGTGCCCTTAGGTCGTGTAAGCTTCTGTGTTCTCCACGATATTCGCATCATTCTCTCCCACCAAGGAAGAACTTGAGCCCGAGTTCGCTTCTGGATAAAGGGGTTCGTCATCCTCATAAAATGGAGATAAATCCGCTACGTTGAAGGTCTTGGAGATTCTCATGCTTTTCCGGGAGGCCAACCACATAAGCGTTGTCATTGATTTTGGCCACTATTTTGTAGGGCCCATACTTTTTTGGTTGCCATTTGCTATATGTGCCCACGGGGAAGCGTTCTTTCCTTAAGAAACACCATCACGGGGTCTCCCACCTCGAACAACTTCTTCTTCTTATGCCTATCGACTGCTTTCTTATATCGCTCATTCACTTTCTCAATTTGTTCTTTGATTTCCGATGCCAGGTGCTTTGCTGCTATGTTGGTCTCCACACCTTTGGGTAGGGAAACTGGGTCCAGAGCGTGAGAAGGTGCCTTGGTATAGACCACTGAGAAAGGTGATTTGCCGGTATTTTCTGTGGATCGAGTTGTTGTAGGCAAACTCTGCCTGAGACAATGCTAGGTCCCATTGCTTTGGCTTCTCTCCATAGATACTTCTTATCAGATTGCCAAGGGTCTTGTTCGTCACTTTGGTTTGCCCATCGGTTTGTGGGTGGGCTATGCTGCTGAAGTTGAGGGACGAGTTGAACAGGTACCAAAGCGTCCTCCAGAAGTGGCTAAGGAATCGAGTGTCCCTATCAGAAGTGATGGACTTGGGAACCCCATGTAATCGGACTACCTCCTTAAAGAATAATCTAGCCACGTTCTGAGCATCCGACGTTTTCTTACACGGGATGAAGTGAGCCATCTTGGAAAACCTGTCCACAACTACAAAAACAGTGTCAGCACCTCGTTGGGTACGAGGCAAACCTAATAGGAAATCCATGGATAGGTCTTCCCAAATATTCTCAGGTACAGGTAATAGAGTGTATAGTCTCGTATTCTGAGAGTGGCTCTTTGATGTTTGACAGATGTAACAGCGTTGCACTATCCGACTGACATCCCTGCACAACTGAGGCCAATAGTATCTTGCAGCCACTGCTGCTAGTGTTTTGTCCCGCCCCAAATGGCCGGCTAATCCCCCTCCATGGAGATCTCGGATCACCTTCTCTCTCAAGGAGGATGTAGGGATACATAGTTGGTTTTCCCGCATCAAATAACCCTCCAGGATGTAATAACTGTCATCAGGTTCCTTATTAATGCACTTTTTCCAGGTAGTTCCAAAAATTTTTCATCCGTTTCATACAGCTCCTTCAACTGTTCAAACCCCACTACCTCAGCTCTCAAAGTCATTAGTAAATCCACCCTTCGGCTTAGTGCGTCGGCCACCTTGTTCTGAACCCCAGATTTATGCATCAAAAGAAACGAAAACTTCTGCAAGAATTGTATCCATCGGGCGTGCATGTCTTTGCATATGCGAGTCTGATTGCTCAGGTGTTTCAAGGCAACACAATCAGAAAATAGTACAAATTCCTTGCCCACCAGATAATGCTCCACATTCTCAAGCTCTAACCACGGAGTAAAACTCCTGTTTGTATGTGGAACCATTTCCTCCTAGCCTCGCAGAGTTTCTCACTGTAGAACGCAACAGGCCTCTTCTCCTGAGAGAGTACTGCACCAATACCCACACCACTGGCATCACGGTCAACTTCGAATAATTTGTCGAAGTCTGGTAAAGCCAGCACCGGTGCGCTACATAGTCGCTCTTTGAGCATTACGAATCCCGACTCAGCTCCCTCGTCCAAGTGAAACTGCCCTTTCTTTAAGCATTCGGTAAGGGAGCCGTGTAAACACCCCATTTTCCCCAAGGAAATCCACAATAATCATTATAATCATTTTCCAATTTTTTTCAATTTTTTTCCAATTTCCCTAATTAGCAAAATAATTAAAATATCAAAAAAAAAAAAAATTAATAGAAAAAAAATCAATTTAAAAAAATGATTTAAGAAATGGCAAAAAATGAATAATAAATAATTTTACAAATTTTAAATTTAAAAAATAAAAAAAATAAAAAATCGATTGCATATATGCAATTGGCGATAAAAGAAAACCCAGGAAAGGGCTAGCCCACTTCCGGACCATGCTAAGGCGCACGTAGGGGCTGGGGTCACGTCAAAACCCGGGGGGAAAGTTTTTTTCGCTTTTGGAATTTTTATTACCCAGGACACGTGGAAAGCATTGTTGGTTGGAGGAAGCGCATGCGCCGGCGCTAAAAACCCCTCTAAAACCTCACCCGAACGCCGTTAGAAGGGGAAAATTCGAATTTGGCCGTTTCAATGATTTTTTGCACAAATCCAACAATCTTCACCAAAATTTAGAAAAATTATCAAAAGGGAACAAATGAAACCCAAACGATGGATAGACACAAATCGGAGTTGTTTTTTTTTAAAAACCGAAAATCCCATGCTTCGTCGGGGGAAATCCAAGCTTATCCATCGGGTTTTTAAGCCTAAAAATAGAGGGAGGTGAGGAAGCCAAAGGAGGAATCAAAGGGAGGGGAAAGAGAGAAAGAGTGCAAATCGAGAGCACAGAGGAGACCCAAAACCCGAAGACCGCCGGATTTTGAACCACCCCAGCGCCCGGAGCAAACCCCACCACCTTTGGATCAGCAACCTTGAGAAGCAGTTTCCCCAACCTCACCCGCTGCAAAAGGCCACCGGAAACGCCTAAAAAGCCTTCCCGCCGCCGTGTCCGATGCCCCACCCCCCCAATCCCCCGCCCACGCCCCACCCGGACCCAGAATCATTTTTGGATATTTATTTAATTAATTTTGTTTAAAAAATTTTTTTCTGATTAATTAATTTTTAAATTTTTTTTGTTATTTAGTTATTTATTTATTTATTTTTTTTTTAAAATTTTTTTTATTTTTAAAAAATAGAAAAATGTAGAAATTAGATTTTCTAAAATTTAATAATGTAAAAAATAAAAATAATAAATAATAATGGGAAAAAATTAAAAATAAAAAATAATAAAATATAGAAAAAAAAAAAAAACATTAGAAAATAATAATAAAATTTTAAATGTCAAATAGATAGAAATAACCAAAAAAACCCCAAAAATCCCAAATTCCCAAAAAATCACAAAAAAACCACAAAATTCTCAGAATTTACAAAAAAACAAAAAATCAAAAAACATAAAAAAAAAAAAAAAATTGTAAAAGAACTTTAAAAAAAAGTTTTAGCACTTAAAAAAAACATTTTTCTCAATAAATCCAAAATTGGGTTTTTCCCCAAAACATTTTTCAAAAAAAATAAACTTAAGCTAAAGTTTTTTTAGAAAAAAATCCCAAAATGATAAAAACATAAAACTAAAAAAGGTTTCAAAAAATAAAATTTACAACCAACTTAAAGTTTTTAGAAAAGGGGAACTACGGCTGTTGCCCGAGTACGGGGACTAGGCACCCATTGGGTCAACCCATAAAAAGAATGAAAAAACATTTTGAAATAAAAAAAACAAATAAAAATAACGAAACAAAATAGAAAACATTTCTAAAAGAAAAAAATCTCAAGAAATTAGGTGGTAACCGTAAAAGGGTTTTTTAAAAGGTTACCTTCGCTAGAATTTTGTTTTTTCCCCCTTTTCTTTTCAAAAACGAAGAAAAATAACGACGACTATAGTCCAAATTAAGACTAATCCCCTTTCCCTTTTGTCCCTTAAACCCAAATTTTCCCCAAAAACGTTTTGGGGGCGACCCAAAAATCAAAAGAAATTCCTAATTTTAAGTCGAGATCTACATTAGAAGGCATGGTCTGTCCTATATCGATTGAAAGGGAATAGAATTAATCGACGGATGGCGACTCCCCTGGGACCCATCCCCAAGCTAGCCACCCGAATCTCTCAATTGTTATCTTTAAGAAAAGTGTTTCTTTCTTTTACTCTTTTAACCTTTAGGAATTAGTAGATTTTATTTTTTTTTTCTTTTTGGGGTTCAGCACATAATATGTTTTGTTGATGATGCTCGAACCCGACCGTCTAGAAATAAGACAGGAGCCTTGGTAGTTTCGGCGAAGTGAGTGTTCACCTTTTTTGAACCCATTAGGCTAACCCCCCCCTATGCTTTGATATGGCCTGATCCATTTTTTCCGAGAAGCGGGGAAGGGGGCCCTAGAGTCGGAACCCAAATTTTAAAACCCAAACCCCTGCATACTAACATCAAAAGGGGGTTTGACAATGAATGACAAGTAATGGTTTGTTATTTTTCCCCTTTGGGTTCAAGACCATTTCCCCATAATATTTTCGTAGTTTGTTTTAACTAGGCTATTTTTTATTGTAATAGATGCTAATGCAGTAACCGTCCCCCCTCCGCAAGAAATACGGTGTCAAAACCTTTGGACCCAAATTGGTATGGCCCACTTTATTTTACAACCCAGGACAACCTATCCAGCAAAAAATCGCCCCATACTTCACTCAAAATAAATAATTTTTCCTTTAATCCGGGGCCATCCCCCAAATTTTTGGAAATCACCCGGCTTTCTTTATGGCCCCATGAGAACCCCTACCTTGAGGTATACCCCCTTTCTATGATCCACACTAACCGATCAATTAATCCAACCTAGAGGCCCGGGCCCGGTACCTTCAGCAATTATTAGGGGATCCGTAAGCACATCAAAAAAGCCCTGACAACGGGAAGGATATTTCTAGATTATTTAATTAAAGATGTCCAATTTACCCCAGAGGAAAAGGGGAGATAGAAAGACGTCCTGAGTGGGACCCCCAAAACTTACAGACAAAGAAAGGTGAAAAACCTTTTATCTTGACAGCCTTCCCCCATACTGTTCCCAGGACCTTCTATATCCCCTACAGTTGCAGAGCTGTGACCCCAATTTCCCGGGAAGATCCAAAATCCCGCTCTATTTGGTTTAAAAATCCATTTTTACTTCCTCAAGAAAAAAGGCCCTGGGAACCCTTTGCTCCAAACCCCCCAACCCTTCGCTAATTGGTTTGTAAGCCCACCCAATGTTTGGGTTGAACATGGTCAGAAAACCCTAGCCACATGGACCTGTTGATTCATGTGTGGGAAAAGGAAAAGCTACCCACGACTTCCACCCACAGTTGGGAGAGCGCTTAGGCTCAGTGCCGAAATATTTTATGGCAGCCAGGTGAGTTAATAACAAATCTTTCTTACCTGCAGAAACTTCAAGTAGTTTTTTAATGGGAAAATCAGCGGAGTATGATATCCCCCAAAACTCAATGGTCCCCCATCGGCACTATCCAAGATATCGTTATGGCCCCTGGGGGAAAAGCATTCCCTTTGATTATAAAGACCCAACCGTTATAGCTGAAAACTTGTGAACTAGAAGGTCAAGCACTTGGAACCCAAATTGAAACCCAATGTGCCCTCGGGGAATAGATGCATGAAGCACGACCCCCAAGAATTGTAATCCCACCCATCCCAGACAGAAAAGGTATGGGGTTTCCAATCCACCCAACCAAGCCCAACAAGATCAATCCGAACAAAATATACCTGGACCAGGCCAGGGCTCGAATGGAGGTGTCTTTGAAGTCGGATCATAAAAAGACATCTGGAAGGACTTTCAATGAATCCACAAAGAAAAAGGCTTAAAGCGCAATTAAGAAGGTAAAGCCATGGTAAAGGACTAGAACCCGTCATCATTGGAAGTTGAGCCCCCACAAAGAAGACTAAAAGAACTAGAAGTAGATTTTTTGTAATTTTTATTTTGAACTCCAGAATTTTTAATATAAAAAAGTAAAATTTTCAATATTACATGTCAGTCAGTTGTCACCACTTTTATCTTTAGCACCCGCTGACACATGCATACATTCTTGATTCATTACACAAAAAGCAAAACAAATGCGAAACCAGTACAAAATATTTTCCGACACGAACCCTCCTCAAACCCAGTCTCAGCCGTCAAAAGCAAAATGGCCAAAAGCAGTGAAACCGCAACAACACCAAAGCTAAGCGCCTCGGACTCAGGATCATGTCCCAGAACAACATCCAAAACTGGTTTACCCGTTTACCTTAAAATAAAAGCATCGTACCCCCCTGCAACCACCCCCAGCCACCCAGGGAAAATATTCCGGGGCCCCGAAAGGGAAAGCAGTGAGAAAACCTCCGAATATAAAGAAACAATTTCCCCCCTTAAACCCCGGGCCTTTTTAATATTAGCCAAGTCAATAGGGCCGCCCCCTGATTTACCTGAAAAAGGAATGAAGGAGTAGAAGGAGATGAGAAAACCTTCCAGCATCAATGACAAGATGAGAAACCCGAGGGCCCTGACGGTTTTGAACAGCCCCGGATCACCAACTTACTTGCAAACAAGAAACATACCCCCAAAATTCAAGACCCTAGAGTTTTGAAAAGGATGATGGACCCCCGCTCCCCAAAAATTTCATACCGGCTATATGCCCAAAAATGCAAGTAGGTCAATACGACCAGCTCATCTCAAATTCCAAGCAACCCTCATGCCCTGCACTTGTAATGCCCACCTGAAATTCCACATGTCAACAAAATGGAAAACTAGCCCGGCGGGTTTTTTGACCAAAGTAATTAATATTGAATCGCCCTATCTTAATGATGGAAACTCCCGGGAAAAGGGCAAAGCTGAGTGTTCAAGAATATGCCCCACACTGAAGCCAGGCCGTAGTGGGACCCCCCTGTCGAAAGGTATTAAATCCATATTGTCAATCCCGGACAAACCTACTTTCACATCTATAGGCCAAAACCTCCTCCATTTTAGATTGGTGCTACGGGCCTGTAAATGAGAACGCCCTCACCACCGTAAAACTCCAAACAATGGAAACCCCCTAGGTCACTTGAACAAGCCCCGTGGGGAAATAACTAAAGATCCCTTTTGCACTCCCTCCTAAAGGGGAAAAACCGGACTCGTGTACATTTCAAACCCTGAGTACCCCAGTCCAGCAAACCACGAGGTCAATCACTATTAGTCCAAGGCAGTTCACTCCAATCCCCCTCCCACTCATCAAGTCTTCCTCTTAGGAAAACCAACTTATAGTTTTTAAATCCCCCAACACCGTCAACCCAAGAACTTGACTCAAATCCCCATGTGGGCTACCACATGGTCAGGGGGCTTCCAAATAATGCTGACCCGACAAAAATTTCCAAGATTTATTTGTGCAGGAATCATACAATTGGTTCGTGAACTCCCCACACCCAATTCAACACCAACCCCCCCCAAAAAGGGCCCCCCCGCCATTAATATAAATTACTTTTGAGGTCGGTTCCCAAAGAAGCCCAAGACGACCACAAAAGAAGCAACCCCGCCAATCCAAAGAGACTCCAAAAACCCATTAAAGAAGTGGTCAGTTGGGACCCAACGCGCACTTTGGAATTTCACAGAGATTAGTACTTAGTGATTAATTTTAAAACCCCTGACGAAAAAGCCTAGATGGGCCGAATTTGAAAGAGAAAACCCCGAAAAGGGAAAGGGAAGACTGCCACATTATCATTCATAAACCCCAGGGTTATAAGTGCTTTTGAGGGAAAATCAACCGTACAAATCTCAAGAAAAGAAAAGGGATTCAATGCCCCCATCCCGTAAAATAAAACTGCACAGTTCACTTTCGCCTCGACAGACCCTCCTATATGGGAGGCATCACCCGCTCTGAGATTATTTTGATTAAAGTAAAGACCCCGACGAAGAACCCCCCGTGAAAAAGGAAGAAGAGGAGGACTTCTCTTCACGAAGATGTAAGCCATTTGAATACAAGATCATAAAATAAATAATTTCCCAAACCCCAATATCGTCAGGGGCCCTTTAAAACATCCAAACCCTCACAGAAGCACTTTTAAAGTGCTAAAAAAGATTCAGTCCGGAAGGTACGTACAAAAAAAAAGGGGGTCACGTGCAGCCCTCATTTTGGGGGCAATAACCCAAAAAAATTACCTTCTTTTGAAAGTAGGAAAGGAGCCCAACATACCAAACCACTATTGAAAGTGGTCGTGAAATGAAACCAATGTTGGTCTTATGATAAGATTTCTTCGGTTTGCCCATGGAAACCCTGATTATTGGGTGACCCCCAGCATATAAAAAAAGCTCCTGTCAATTGACGGTAAAAAAAACTTTAATGGGGAGGCCTAGGTAAATTGCCAAAAACTTTCCAATCTTTCCAGGTTTTGATAATCCAAATTTTTTAATTTTTTGGCCCATTGTTTAATCCCGCGGGCCCACCCCCAAAGGGCTCCCCAAAAGCCCAAATACAAACGGAAAAAATCAGTCTGGCGAGAGATTACCATATACAAAGAATGCCATCCCAAATATTGGACAAAAGGGTTTAGAAAGACCTGGGGTTCCCATTTTAAATGAAGAAAACATGGGACCGCAAGGAGGCCGTCATTTTAAAAAGGGATGACGTTGGTTTTGTACATTTAAAAACCCCCGCGATGAAGCCAACAAAAGGGCCAAACAGAATAAGGAAAGTGAGAAACTAATGATCCACCTCCCAAAAATCTTTTGAAAGCAAAACTTTCAATCTGATAAATGAAGGGGCAATAAGGAAATAACTCCCCCCACGTTAACCCAAATCCCTCCAATTGGTTTTGTTGACCCATCAGTAGCTGTAAACTCAAGAGGTAAAAAAGATTTTTAAACAAATTTTTTTTGAAACAACCAGTTCATTTTAAATGTTTTTCTTACATAATAATCTTTATTTTAAATCAGATTCCTACCCTTTGAAATGGGTATTTGCGCAGGTAGAAAGTAAAAAGGATAAACGTTTTTACGCTGCTTGGTTTAGTTGTTGAAGGCGAATTTTAAAAACGAAAAAATACAAGAAAATTGGCTAAACATGAACAGAATTTTCATCACGGGGCCGGGGGAGCATAAAAATTTGAAGCATGAAAACCAAGAACCTCAAAATGGGGACCGTTTTTTTGGAGCAAAAAAAAGAACCAGAATGAAAGGAAAATGTAGATGTGTTTGCCTGGTGTTATGGGAATGCCCGGCAACCAGCATATAGTCCCAAAAATTCCCCTGGAAGATGTAAAAATAAAAAAAAAACTGAGAAGATTAGGGCCCGACATTTACTGAAAATCAAGAAGAAGTCAAGAATGTAAAGTAGTTAAATTTAAGTTCCCCTACCCCGATGTAGCAAAGGGTTCCCCGTATGGGAAAAAAAGAAAATACCGTATTTAACTTTCGGGACTTAAACCCAAACTCCCAAAGTATTCCCCCACCTCACATTGATGTTTATAAAATATTGGGAAAACCTCTCTTCCCTTATGGCGATTTAAAGGGTATAATAAATAAAATGCTGAGAAGTAAAACCAAAACGATTTTATAAACATGGGAATTTCTGTTATAAAGTCATGCCTTTCGGTTTGAAGAACCCGGTACAATCAGGAACGCCATGGGGTCGCTATACCTTCGACGTAAGAACATCAGAGGTGAAGTTTTAAAACTATGTTCGACGACATCCAAAAAAGATAAAACCATATAGATATGCCTGAAAAATTGTTTAAACGGACTGAAAATTTCACTCAAGTTGAACCCAAAAAATGTACATTCGGGTCAACAACGAAATTAGTTAGGGTTTGTCATAAGCAGGAAGGCATTCTAAAAACCGACCCTTACAAGGTAAGTCCATATTAGAATTACGTCCCCACGCTCCTTAAAGAAGTAAAACGCCCACTTACTGGAAGAATAAATTACTTAGCTCGTTATCTCACAGCTCACCGACAAATGCCCCTTTATTTCGTCTTTGAAGAAGAACACCACAATAAATGACGACTCAGCAACGGCATTCCAAACAATCAAATACTATATTACCAAACCTTCGTCTGATAGTCCCTAAACAATGAAAGCCTAATTCTAAGACCTCACTATAACCCCTGAAACATGAGATGTGTGCTGGCTAAAAGATGAACGAGGTAAGAGAGCATGTGCCATATATTATAATCTGAGCAAGAAAGGTCACATGGGAACAAGGTACTCAGCGGTGGAGAAACGGGTTGTGCTTAATCGGACCATCATCGACTAAGGCTATACCCCCGTTTATTACCATAGTGAACCGAAAAGACATATCCCTTGAAATACTTGGCAAGAAACCACCTTAGATAGGAAATCCTAATGCATATGCTCTTATCCTATTTGACATCACATACCGTAAATCAAACTTGGTGAAAGGGCAAGCGTTAGCCACCAGTTGCGGAACAACCCTACCGAGAAAATTCCCAGAACTAAAAGCCCAATTTTCGGATGTCGAAGTATATTGTTTAAGGAAGATAGCCAATAAGAACTTTGGACAAGCAGATCCCAAAAATGTAAACTTTTTTTCGATGACCGCTATGTATACGTTGGGTTTGCAGTATTGATATCCCCGGATGGCACGCATTCCCTGCAGCGACAGACTTACATTTCCTATAATACCAATAATAAATCGCACATAAGACCATGTATTCATGCCTCACAAAATGGCTGTCAAATGGGAATCCCGGAATTAGAAGTATATGGGAATTTTTATTCGCTCATCAACTACAGACAAGAGGGAATACAAGACTAAAAGACCCCATACGTAAACCGTAAACCATCTACACGACAAGCTATTGAAGAATTTCAAGGCAATCACTTTCACATACATCCCAGACGTAGAATCAGTTCGCAGATGCCCTAGCCACACAACATCGATATCCTGCTTACAGAGGAGCCCGAATTCAAACCGATAAAATAGACTTCGAAATCCGCCCGCCTACTGTTCTCATTTGAAAAAATACAAGGATAACAAACCCTTACACGATATCAAGACATTTCTCCAATGAAGGTAAAATACCCCTCCCGAAATCTAACAAAATGACCAAAGAACACGTCAACACGGTTACAAACCATGTTTCCTTTAATTCCATACTTACAAGATATCATCTGAATACCACCCTGTTAAGTGTGGACTAAGAGAAGCATGCAAATGAATAAAGAAGTACATGAAGATAATGTGGACCCTCATATGACATGGCTACATGTTCACCAAAAATCTTAGGTGAGATTTTATGGTTTGACTTATGGAACAGATTGCATAAATAAGTCCACCACTGTCATTTTGTGTCAAGTCTATCGACCATCAAATGCTCCACCTAACAGCTACATTTGTATCACACCCTGCCAAACTCCATTGGAATCGACATAAAAGGCCTAATCACTCCCAACAGCAGCCAACGCCACAATTTATACTAGAACGATCAATACTTCACCAATGGGTATAGCTTCAGTCATAGCAACCAATGTCAAAAGGGGTAATAGTCCGCTTCATAAAAAGTCATAATAAGCCCATAAACGAGTTTCCGGATCCAACATCACCGATAACGTACAATCTTAACAACAAATCGATGACAAAAGTGTACGTCAACAATTCCACAAAACCACAAAATTCAACTTCCCTACCGACCTCAAATGAACGGGCAAAAAGCAGCGAACAAAAATATTAAAAAAGACAACGATAAAATACAACAACTACAAGATTGGCATAAATGTTTACCGTTTGCTCCTCATGGCTTTACAGACTCCAATAGAAGAACCACTACAGACTACCCTTACTCATTGGTATATGGGTACTGAACATGCTACTATTGAAGGTTGAGATACCATCATTCAAATCCGTCAAAACTCAGTTAACAACCGAATCAAACAGGGTAAGAAGAGCTTGAATCAGCTGAATCTGATTTGATGACAGAAACTTACCGCATATGTCATGGCAGTTTACCAACCAAAGAATGGCCTGAACATTAACAAAAATGAGACCCTTCATAACTTTCAAAGAGGGAGCTGTGTTTAGGCGCGCCCAAATCTGCAGACCCAGAGTTAATTTCACCCCAAACTATAGGTCCATATGTGTAAAAAAGTTCTTCAAAGGTCCTGATATTAACTCAATGGATGCCCCCATTTGAAGAACCCCATTAACACAATGCTAAAGAGGTACTATCCTTAGGCAAGGTGAATTGCAATTTTTTCCAATTTATGAACCATGTTCGTGTAAAATTTGTTGATCAAGTTTTTACTTTTTACAAGCAAAGTTAATATCCCTAAGGTCCAATAATCCAAAATCAATTCGCACCAAAACAAAATTATCCTTAAACACCTCCCACCATTTCACCAATAAAATAATCACTAGAAATGATAATGAATCTAATATGGTTTGTGATATAATCCTATCTATTTTTTAGCATTAAACGAGCGCGTTATTATGGAACTTACCGTCAAAAACGCCCGGTGTAGAAAGAAAGGAGTACATCAAAATTGTACGACCCTGTTCCAAGATAAAAAAATGAACAGAAGCACACCAGCCCAAGTTCTTTTTTGGTTTGCTATCCACGATAAACTGCAAGTATTTTAAAATAAAAAACCATCAAATCAACACATCATTAGTTCAGCTTAGAAATATATTCAAACATAAGATAGTCAAGCACCGCTATGCACTTGTCTAACATCCCTAATAGTGGTCGCTCAAAAAGGGCACTTTCCCCAATCTCAAAAGTTAGCCCACATGCAACTTTTTACCATCATTTTCATCATAGGGTAGTCAGCCCAAAAAGGCACTTCCCTAATCTCTCCAAGCCGTCTATAAAAGATGACCATCCTATTTATCCTTTTTATAATTAGTTAGTCAAACCCATAGGGCACTTTCCTAAAAACTTTGTCCTCATGTTTAGCCCAAGGGGCACTTTTGATACAAGTCCAAGCCAGGTTAGTCAGCCCATTGGGTCACTTTCCAAAAATTTGTCCTCAGGGGCAGCCCATAGGGCACTTATGAAGTGAATTCAAATCTAGGATTAGTCAACCCATATGGGCACTTACCTAAAACTTTTTTCTCATGGTTCCCACTTTTTAACAAATTCAATTCCAGTTAGTCAGCCCAAGGGCACTTCCTAAAACTTTTTCTCAGTTAGCCCATAGGGGGCACTTTTGAGACAAATTCAATCCCGGTAGCCCCTATAGAGCACTTTCCCTAAAACTTTGGTTCTCAATGGGTAGCCCTAGGGGCATTACTATTTTGAGTACAAATTCAATCTAGGTTAGCTCAGTCCCATAAGAGCACTTTCCTAGAAACTTGTGCCCAGTCAGCCCAAAGGGCACTTTTTGAGGCAAAATTCAACTCCAGGTGATCACCCCATAGGGGGCACTTTCCTAAACCTTGTTCCTCATGTCAACCAAAGGGGTACTTTTTGAGACATTCCAACTCCAGTTATCATCCCATAGGGGCACTTTCCTAAAAATCTATTCTCTGGTTTAGCCCATAGGCACATTTGAGACAATCCCATCAAGGGTTAGTTACCTCATATGGCATTTCCTAGGCATCCACTCAAGGTTATCGCCCAAGAGGCACATTTCCTAAACTCTCCTATAAGTCAGCTCTCGGGCACTTAAATTTTCGAAATATTCATCCAAACCATTCTATCTACACAAACGCATTCTTTACAGGTAGCCAGCTTCATAAGGCGACCTTCCTAATAAAGCTTCTTTCCAAGGTTCAATCTATAGACGCTTCCTATCATCATTTCTCAGACATTCCTACACAAAGATGGAGACATTCCCAGTTCGATTAGTCAACCCAAAAAGCACTTTTGGGAAGGAACACGTTCTAAATTGTTAGACCATCTTAAATCGGGATTATTAGCTCAGGAGCATTTCCCTACATCAACCTATTTAAGAGGCCAATAATGCGTCTTTTCTTTTTGGCGTTTATCAATTTTTTTTTCAAACTGTAATCAAAAGGGTAGCAATTAACACCCATTTTTGCCCTAGGAATCCACAATAATCATAATAATCATTTCAATTTTTTCATTTTTTCCAATTTTTTCCCTAATTTAGCGTAAATATTAAAAGATGCATAAAAAAAAATAAATATAACTATAAAAAACAATCTAATGGGAAATAATTAGATCAGAAATGGAAATAATGAATAATAAATTAATTTTACAAATTTTTTTGAATTTCAAAAAATACAAAAACATAAAAAAATCGCATGCTATATGCATTTGCGAATAAAAAAAATCGGGGAAAAAGGCTAGCCCATTTCCCCCGGGCCATGGCTAAGGCCGCCAGGGGGGGTGGGGCACTTTTCAAACGCGGGGAAGCATTTCCCCCTTTTTCAATTTTTCTTTTCCCCAAAGGGCAAATGGGGAGCATCAAAATTTGGGTGGAGAACGCAGCGCCAGGGGCGTGTCTTCCTACCTCACCCGAGATCCCCGGGGGGAAGAGGAAAAATTTAATTTCACCTTTTTGATTCTTTTTTCACAAACCAACAATTTTCAACAGAAATAAATAAACATTATCTAATGGAATCAAATCGCAACAAATCGAGGGGGGACACAAAAAAGTTTTTTTTTTAACCAAAACCGTTTTCTTCGATCGGGGGAAAACCGAGCTATCCAGTTGGGTTTCCCAAATGCCTAAAAAAAGGGGGGGGGGTGAAAGCCAAAGGGGGAAAAAAAATTGAGAAAAAAGGGGAAAAAAGGGAAATCGAGAGCATCGGGGGAAACCCCAAAACCGCGAACACCGCCGGGGTTGAACCACCCCCAGGAGACAAACTGGAGCAAACCACCCCCCCCCTTGGATTCACAACCTTGAGAAGCGGATTCCAAAACCTCCCCCCTGAAAAAAGGGCCCCCGAACCCCCTAACGACCTTCCCCGCCGCCGTGCCCATCAACCCGACCCGACCCCCCCGATTCCCCCCGGGACCCACCCCCCCCCGACCCATCCAGGGAAGTGGGGTTTTTCCCGGGGTTTTTTTTTTTTTAATTATTTTTTTTTTTATTTTTCTAAATTAATTTAATTTTAAATTTTTTTTTGTTTTTTGTTTTTATTTTTTTTTTTTTTTTTTTTTTTTTTAATAAATAAGGGAAAAGGGAAAATTTTAAAAATTTTTTAAATTTAATAATGTAAAAAAAAAAAAAATAATAAATAAAAAAGATAAATAAAAAATAAAAAAAAAAAATAAAATAAGAAAAAAAAAACATTGGGGAAAAAAATAAAAAATTTTAAAAAAAAATAGGGGGAAAAAAAAAACCAAAAAAACCCAAAAAACAAAAAATTCCCAAAAAAAAAAGAAAAAAAAAAAAAAAAATTTCCCAAAAAACCCCAAAAACCACAAAAAATTTTCCCAAAAAACACAAAAAAAACAAAAAACATAAAAAACATAAAAAAATTCAAAAAATTTTTAAAAAAACAAAAAAAGATTTTTTTTACAGAAAAATCATTTTTTTTTTTAAAAAAATCCAAAATTGATGTTTTTTTCCCCCCAAAACATTTTTAAATAAAACAAACTTTCTTTTTAAATTTTTTTTGAAAAAAAAACCCAAAAAGATAAAAACAAAAACTAAAGAGGGGTTTTTTTAAAATTTTAAAAATTTTTAAAACCCAAATTAAAATTTTTTAAAAAACGAACTAAAAACTTTTTTTGGAAACCCCCAAAAACAGGTACGTAGGGACCCTTCATCAACCCTAAAAAGAATGAAAAATCTTTTTTGAAAAATTTAAAAACATTTTAAAAAAGTAACAAAATAAAATAGAAAAACATTTCTAAAGAAAACAATCTAAAATTAGGGGGAACGTAAAGGTTTTTTAAAAATTTGGGGCCCCCTAAATAGAAACCTGGGGTTTTTCCCCTTTTTCCCTTTTTTTACAAAAAACGAGAAGAGAAATAACGACACTAGTAGCCAAATTTGACAATCCCTTTCCTTTTTTTTTTAAATTTTAATTTTCCCAAAAAACTTGGGTGGGGACTCCAAAAAAAAACAAATTTTCCCCCTTCAAATCGAGGACACAATTTTTTGACAAG
>JBBMOL010000094.1:3071497-3095134 GCA_037954665.1 Laguncularia racemosa | reverse complement strand
TTCCCTTTTTGGATATTGTCAGTTTCATATTTAAATTCATAGTTAGCTCTATTTATTGCAATAGTATCCTCAGCCTTATTGCTTGTTCAGCTGAAGGGATTCTGATCTTACGTTTCTGTGAAACTGGGGAAGTTCTTGATAATCCTGCAATATTTCTTTGAGCCAAAAAGAAAGTTCAGTAGGTCTTTGGATTGAACTTCACCTGACATTACTGGAAATTGAAGATACTAGGGAGTCATAATTCAAATGGGTGTTCACTCAGTGGAGGCAGTTTGATATATGAAATTTCTTACATAGACCATGCAACCTTAGATGAAGTGCTTTGGATCTGGCTTCTTGACTTAATATGGAGGATGGTTTCGCTCATGCTTGTCCTAGGACGGCTTCATACTAGTTTTACCCCTAGAACAATTGGAGATGTCTCCAACTACAAACTAGACCAACCCAGTGACTAGTGATTTCTTCAATTATGGTACTCCGTTTTCGTCATTGGAGATAAAATCCTTGATTGCGGCAACGAGTTTCAGGAACAGAGTTGAACAAGTACTGGAGACGAACAGGGCTTGCAATTTACAGAATATTCGAATTGACAAAATGGAAATTGATTGCACATAATATTTCAATTCAATTTCCTATTCTGCCTATTACAACAGAGCCGCAAGACAGGCAATATAAAAACCAATCAATTCTTGAAACGGTTGCTGGACAAAGGAACATACAATTGGCATTAGCTTTGGGATTATTACTTCCTGAAGTTCATGTGACACAGCTCAGTCCAACCTCTAATTTGTTATTCAAGATAACGAGAATCTGTGAAAAGCGAGATCAGTGAAATGATTGGAAACGGGTAAAAACGAAAAAGGATTTTTTCTTTACTACTTTTTTTATATTAGTGATCTTGTAATGAATTTCTTAGCATATTTATATGATTGTTGCTTTGTTTAATCTTTCAATTTAATTTCTGCAATTGTTTATATTGTTCAGTCTCATTAATTTAATTATGCTTCTCTTGTCTTGCATCAATGTTTTTTTTTTTTTTTCAAATATAGTTTTGGAAATTCTAAAACCGGATAAAATAAAAAATTATGGTTAGTTTAGGGTATACCAAACCAAATCAAAGCAAACTATTTAAAGAAATGAAGTAAAATTAGTTGTGCTTAAAAGATTCTTACGTTGTATTTTATTCAATAAAGATTCCCCGATTGTAACAACCTAAAAATATATATTGCTATTGACTTTATAACTATTGGTTATTAGAATATATATATTGGTTGATTTAAAGTTATATCGTATGCTAACTTTGTGGATGCTATATCAAGACAATCGAAAGATTCTTTTTTTTTTTTTTTTTTTCTGGCGATCACTCTTGAAATTTCTTAATTACGTATATATTGATTTCATCAGTCGCTTATATAATACAAATATAAGTTATTACTCAAAGAATTCAGTATTTGTGATGTGAGGTTACATATATCATGTATATAAATTTTGTTAGATTATGATAATTATGATTTAATGTATGATCAATACAAACAAAATTGATTTTTTTTTTTTAAGTTTTTGAAGTGATAAAAAGGGTAAATTGTTGATACATGCTATTTTGCTTTTCAATCTATATGACCTCCTAATGATACAAGTGTACCTCTTACATAAAAGGCAAGCAAGGAGGGAGCACTTAGCTATATTAATGGAAAGATCCCTTATCTCAAGGCAAGGATGGTTTCATAGACTTCTTATCCTAAAGTGTTGAATAAAATAATAAAAAGCACTTAGTATACACACAGATATAAACCAAAGCAAAAGAGTTATCTAAAAGCCCAATGCACATATTTTAAAATTTTGGATAGACTTAGTTTCAGAATAAAGGGGTAAACATGTCACAATCCATGATAGCAGTAATGACTTGAAGGATCAACTTGAGCTTAATGTGAAGTGGGTGATATTAGTAGGATAATTTTTTTCTAAGAGTTGAGTTCTTTAAGGCTAGTTTAGCTACTCGTAAGAAAATTGGTCGGAAACTAATACTACTCTCCTGTTAATGGTCATAACAAGTCACAACCAATTAAGAAGATTGGTCCCTTGAAAATAAGGGATCATGGCAAAGTTGGTTGAGGGCTTTCTTGATGAAGGATGAGCTTGGAATAGTCCTAGGTAAAAGAATAGGAAGACAAAGCTAGCTTGTCATCCGGAATTGAATAAAAATGTACAAGGTAAAGAATAGTTTACTATCACATGGGAAACTCCTAGAGAGGAGAACCTCCTATCCTATGATAAGTGATGTCAGATACCTTGGTTATTCTAGCGAAAACAATCATGACATGACCAAGAGCCTACCAATTCATAAGAGATTAGAAATGGAGTTCAGAAGTTGCCAAAGTCTACCTTGAGAAGGCTTCAAAGCAAATAAAGAAATGGGCAAATTAGAAGTGTAGATTCAAAGAGCCAATGTTGGAAACCAAGTCTTCATAAAGCTTTTTCCAAGCAAGTCAAATCCTTATGGAGCAAGGATAGAAGATTGATTAGTACATGGTCTTGTTCCCATTATTTCAAAGATTGGAAGAGCAGCATATAAGGTTAAGCCACCCACATGGTTAAGGTCTATTTTTTCTTTCTGTGAGCATCTTGAAGCCGTACTTTCCAGACAATGACAACCCTTCTCGCAATGTGTTAAAGTGGTTGCATGTAAAGATTAAGTTCAACCTAAGTCTAGCCATCAAAATCATCCTTGCTAAGAGAATAGTTAGAAATCCCACCATAAGAGAGGAACGTATAGATTATCTAGTGAAGTAGCGAGATCATAAGACGAAGACAATAGCTGGGAGACAAAAGATGACTTCATGCCAATATATGAGAGAACGTCTACAATACCAACCAGATCACCTCCATCAACAGGTTCAGCTTTAGCGCACATTGTCGAGAATGTCAATAGATTTAAGTGGGGAAGGGCGTTAAGATCACATCCTTTGTAACACTATATACATATTGTATAGTAGGAATTGGGAGTTTTTGTATTTTTCCAAGAATATAATTTCTATTTTTGAGCATGTTGTCATTTCACCAGAGTTAATGTCTTCTCAAGCTATAAATGCCCACAAAACTCTTTACAAAAGTGTTAATACTTTATGGATACAGGTTCTAAATTACCACTTAACTGCTCATGGCTAAGGAACTTGTTTGTATACCATTCCCCAACGCTAACACTATAACCTTATACTCTTGAAATATTAATAAAAGTGTGTGTTATTTCATTTACGATTCTCGCCTTTATTCCTTTATTACTATTACCTTTATTATTGTTATTACATATCGCTTGTATAATATACAGACCAATCTAGGCCAACTGAATAGCAAATAAGCTTGGTTATTACCTTAGAGATAGGATAGTAAGCACCGCATGATCTTATTTTGCTAGTGGAAACCCAAAACTATGACAGTAGTATTAGAGCTAAAGATTCTAAGTTGCATCAAGCTACCTAAATATTACTCAAGTGTAACCAATGTGTAAGTAGTCTTGTTGACAAAGGGCCTGCATGGGTGAAGCTCAAAAGAAAGAGCGACACTAGGTGGAGGATGCCATTGTGAGAGAAGGCATTGTATCATGAGTCAAGGCTTTGTAATAAGATCTACCTAAATCAATAACAAGAAAAGGTAAAAAAGAAATAACATAATAGGCCAGCCTACTATTAGACAACTCAACAAGAGATGATCTAAGAGGACTTAAAGAGGGGAGGACCAAAAGAGGGGAGCCATGGAAGCTTAAAAGTTCTAGCTAATATGATCTTGGGGTGGAGTTTGATAATAAGTGGAGGAACGTGACAATATGTTGGGTAGAGGGGGAAAAAGAAAGTACTTTAAGGGCCACCCTACTATTGGGCAACTCAGCAAGAGAAGATTTTGGAGACAAAGAGAGGGTTGAGAGCGAGAGAGCCTGAAATCTTAGCCAGAGATGATCTTGGTGGATTTGACAATAGGTGGAGGAATGTGGTAATTTGTTGGAAAAGGGTGATGGCAAAGGAATGGCCTCGTGACGAAAGTTTCACGAATTTAGGTAAGAGAGAATGTTACGGTTTGTGATAACAGTACAAACTTGAATGGATCAACAACGTAGACTTGATTGAAGTGAGTGGTATCAATAGGGTAATTTACTCTAGAAATTAAGTTTTCTAAGGCGGATTTGGCCACTTATAAGTAAACTAGTTGGGAACTAATATCGCTCTCTTGATGATGGATACGGCAGGTCGAAACCAGTTGAGAAGATTGATCCCCTTAAACACAAAAGCAATCGAAGTCAAGCCGGTTGATGACACTCACAATGAAGAATAAGCTTGGAACAGTTTTTGGTAAAGTTGAATCTAACCAAACCACATATTAACCACTTAAAAAAAATGTACTTCACGTATTAATTTGGTTTGGTAAAAAAAAAAACTGAATCTAACCGAACCGCTCATCCCATGTATAGGCAGACCGCTTACATATACATGAAATAGTTAGATCCAACTTGGGTCGTATATTTGGTACCAATATAATAACTTCTAGTGGGGAACTAAACCCCAGAATTTGAGGAGCAAATGCATGGAACATTCATAGCAGGTGTACATTGGAATGTACAGATTTAATATGTGGGGGCCAGTGCCACGTAAAGGAAGGTAGAAGTAAGGTCAACACAAATAAAAACTGCAAAAGCTGTATTCCAAATGTCCTGTGACTTGTGTCATTATTTTAATGGGGTCAGTTGCTTTTTTTTTTTACCTCGTCATATGCAAATTAACCCATGTACAGATCATTCCATTATTTTTATTACCAAATGTGCGTGTCTTTACAATATCATTTGACTACTTGAGATGAACAAAACGAAGATGTTTTTTCTTTTTACCAATGTCGTACGAGTTATGATAATTTTCTTTGATTTAATAAGTGGAAATTCTATTTTTATCCAAAACATTGACTTCATTTCAATAGTGTGCATGAAAACCGAAATTGCATGTGTGGACTTGATCTGTCACTCCTGGGAAGATGAAATGGTGAAGGGATGAGTAGTTTGGGTCTGTTGGGTTGATGGGCCAAAATTGGTTAGTACATGATGAGAAGTTGAAAAATTATCTACTACCAGAAAAACTATATAAAATCCAGGGACAACAAGATAAGCTTTCATGACCAGCGGCAGAAAATGTAAGTGTAACATCCCCTTCATGAAGGATAATACAAACTAATGTAGAACCCAGGATTTTCTCATTGCACAGGGAGTGAACTGAATCACAGTAAATAGAAATTAAATTTGCTATCTACCGTTCAGAAGAAACTAAAACAATAATTTTCCTGCTCAAAAAATCGACAATACAAAATGCAGGTCCGAAAAATCGAGTCTGAAAAACATTATTACAGTGATGGCCTCCAATATCATAAATAATATAACACCAAGAGCCCTCTCACTGATTTTTAAGACAAAAGAATCTCACTCTAGCTAATTGCTGCACATACACAATATATGGTCAAATGTGTCTAATCTTCTTATACTTTCAATGTCCAAGTCGAAAACTGGCTAATCTCCAAAACCAGTATAATTCTCCGTGGTTCAAGGAATGGGAATCTTTTCCCTTCTTTTTTTGTTTTTTCTTTTCTTCCCCTTCTTGTATATGAGTCTAAATTAGCCCTGTATAAGGATTATATGTCTGAACGGGCATATTTGAGCCATATGGGTGGACGTTACCTCCATATGAATTCCCAAAAGGATTTCCAGGCTGCTGCATCTGAGGACCCATCATCATCATCTGCTGCTGCTGTTGCTGTTGTTGATACATAAAAGCCTGCTGTTGGTTGGACATTGCTGCCATTTGAACTGGGAGCGGTGCAGCCACAGCTCTGGAGGCATAGAATGGGTCATGTACTGGTTGCTGCATCATGGAACCAGCCACAGGAGCTGGTTCCAGGGGTTGTAGCTAGTAGTCTGATTGCTTCTTCTGATTGCATCGTCATAGAGGCTATCAATTTGTAAGCTTATCCAGCCCCCCAGCCTTCATTAAGAGTGCACATAATATCGGAATTAGTGCTGAACTTCAATTTGATCAAGGATCATAAGGCATAGGATGGCCTCAAATATTCCAATAACTAGAACAAACAGAAAACTCAGCAGCATACCAATTTGCTAGAAGCTGTGGCACTTTCATTTGAGCTTGGAGCAGTAACCAGAGCCAATTCCCAGCCAGTAGTGCCATTAGATAGATTTGCACCATTTGAGCTAGGCTGCTCAGCTGCATCTCGATATTATGGAAAATCTAAAAGTCACTCTAAAAATACTGACGTGCAAATACATGACTAGCAGAAAACCGCTATATCTAAATGTTGCCGCTCCTCACATGAGAATTCACAAAGCGGTATTAGTACCCTTTTATCAGATTCCCAATAATAATTTTACCTAAAAAGGAGCAAATTATGCAGTTCCCTCTTTAAAACTAACTTACCAACTGGAATAATAGCCAAAGCCAGTGCATTCTTCTCATCCAATTCTGAAGCAACTGGATTAGGTTCATTCAAACCCTGTGCACGAAATTTATCAAAGCATAATAAATCTTGTGAAATGCAGAAAAGATGACAGATTGGTGAAATATTTTGTATGTCATGAGATAGACTTTACCAGCAAATCTGGTGGTTCTGCAACAGGAGGTTCAACTTTCACTGGTTCTGGCTCTGGTTTTGGTTCTGGAGCTGGTTCCGGCTCTGCTGGAGGTGGTCCTGCTGTACCTTGGGAGCCTCAGGTTCCTTTTTGTATTCTATAGCCATAACTTGTTTAGAAGGCTCCTGAAACTCATGCTAGATAGTGTCAATACAGGATCTAAAAATATATAAATGAAAAAATCTCAAGAATATCCACTTGCGCAGCCAAAGGGATATTCTGAGAAATGCAAAGGTGCAATACAGACACCATCCTTGGTGTCAACTTTCACCAACATAAAGTCATCACAAAATTCAGCTATAAAAGCATTTATTTCTTATCTATATATAAAAATAATAAAGTGTAAGGACTAGTTTGGTATCACACCTCGCAAAAATTAATTCTTAACCAATAAATTCCCTTCAATTGCTCTTCAAATTAAAAGTATGTCTTTTATCTCCTAACAATGAAAGTTTAACTCTAGTAAATTTGTAAACATTTTTCACTTTGTGTAGTTTTTACTTTCTCGTATATCATGTTCTCCACTTTAAGTAAGGAGATTAAATTACAGAAAATCAGCATGTGGAAATCAGAAAGACTTCTAATCTTTAAGGTAGTTTTTCTTTTTAACATATATTATGTTTGATCATTTTTATTTTGGGTACACGTGACACAGGTGAATTGGAACCCAACCATGATAATGTGCTTGAATGAGTGTCAATTTATAGAGTTTAGCAGACGGATGTCTTCACTTCTCAAGATATTGTAACATGAAACAATTGGGTTAACACACCATACCTTGCGTGCAGTTGAGGATAGTGGAGCTTCTCTCACATAGTCTTCCATGGTTTGCGAAAATGAGGCAGGAGGCTATACAATAGGAGAGAAAATTTAATTGGTGATGCAGAAAAGCAAGGTAAGAATAGTAAATACATGCTTTGTCTGCATGTATTTCAGTATGTGTGTGTTTGTGCACATCATGCATGCCTGTATCTGTGTGTGTGTGTAGTAAGGGGGAGAAGAGAGACAGACCTGCTCAATCTTTATAAACCTTTCTCCACGTCCAATATCCAAATTTTTACATATTTCATAGAACTCTGAAAGTCTCTCAGCCTGAAAAGGTAGTGCATCCTCAAAGAATTAGTTCCACAAGGTAAAGCAAACAAGATGACAATGTAAACAAGGGAGGGAACATTATCTTGATAGATATTACCTGTTGCCCGCCCTCCTATATATTTCAAGAGCCCTCATTGCATCATGGACGTTGCATCTCAAAAACTGACAGTTGCCAAATCAAGTCAGTCATATACATCAAGAAAGGAATTGGGACACTTCCAAGCATATTATTTGACAAAGTTATAATACCTTATCAACCAAGTTTGCTTACCATCACTGATAGCTTGTAGATTTTAATACTTTCAGAAGTAACCTACATACAGTTAAATCAATGAAACATCATTAGGGACTACATAATGTCACATTCACCCACTTCCACCTAAGGTAATGATTGAGAGTTCCACCAACCATGGAAAGGGCCAACTGAATCACAAAATTATGCATAGCTGCTCCTTGAGGCTGCAGAACACAGATATTATTCATCAGCAAAAGAAAAAGGACGGCATTCATTTATAGCATTGGCATTGGAGTCAAAGCTTTCAAATAAAGTATATGAGCAATTTACCTGACAGCCAAGGACACGGAAAAGAAGCTGTTGCAGAGCTGGTAACTGCTCAAGCAATTCAGCAGTGTCCAATTCTCTAGTTCTCTACAAAAATAAAAAAATCAAGACATAGCCTGTGATAGCGTGTCTTTTGTAGATTAAGTACTTATAATAACAGACAGAACAAGAAGCCAAGAGTTTCATAGACAGCATTAACAATTATTGCTTAATATGAGGAAATTAAATAGAAAGAAGTGAAGAAATGGCCTAAAGTGAAATAGCTATGTGCTGAAAAGAAAAATGCACGATGGAAAGTGTAAATAAAGTGAAAACGAGCTATCCTCTCAGTCAACCTCCAAGTGCAGCTTACCAGAGAGCCTCCCCCAAGTTCTTTCTTAGCGGCCCATCAACAATTTAACTAAGTTATTTAACTGGACATACTTCAGTTCAATATCTTAAACTAATAGAATAAGTAAACAAAGGGTATTCTTTACTCTGAACAGTCTGTGACAAGAACATTTCTCAACTACTTGTAAAATCATAAAATGCACTTGTTCACACCTTTTCCAACAACATTATGACTAAAGACATTCCGATGCTTAAACTTAAAGAGCCAATTGATACACATGGTTGATTTCTAGTACCAGAAAACCTATTCAAAAAGTCACTGACAATTTACAAAGTAATTATATAGAGAGTTATCTGGTATAGGAAAGCAGGTTTCTTACAGGCCGATCTGTTTCACAAATCATACTTCAGAACTCGGAAGCATTCCAACCTCTCCTCCAGAAACAAGGCATAGGTCCGGACCCATGCTGAATAGTCCCATGCTGTGCAACATACCACATTGTTCATGCAGAATATCCTTCATCTTCAAATAAACTGGTTTAAATCAAGAGAGATGACATACCACTGGGACTGGAATCATCTTTGAAGTGAGCCATATTTAGCATGTGGTTCCTACTCCTTCCATAGTTAATAAGTTCTTCGTGGAAGGTGGGGTCCACTTCTTTCAAGCACGGTGTATGACAATTAATGTTTTAAGTGCAACCTAAGCAGTCATCATAAATGTCAGCTATGATAAACTAAAAAAGATGGGCACACAGAAATGGAGAAATTAACAAGAGCATGTGATGCTCTGATTATCAAAATGCTAAAACATGACAGTAGATGCAGCAAAGAACTGTAATGCAAACTACTAAGAAAATGACATCAAAGCTATTCTTCCTTAGCTGATCAGTCCTGGCAATAATAAACATATAAGATCAAAATTCTTCTAGAAGACTACGACAAAACATTATAACACGTGAAAGCTTTCAAAATTCAACATAATGTACTCAGGATATTAATAACAACTTTCTGCTCAAATGATAATATCAAGAATAACTTCTATTTATAAGTTGGCAGTGGCTAAAATGGCCTCAATTTTTCTTATAAAATAGTATGGAAAGGCCTGGCCACAGCTGGACTGGCTAATTTCTGTGTTGTATACATAGCCTCATCTTCTGTTTTTTTTGGTAAATTATGTAGACTCATCTTCCATTAGGAATAAAACCCAAGAATTCATGCAGGTAGAAGATGGTATTAATAGGGCAAAGCTAGCTAAAAAAAAAATAGTAGTCAACTTGACACGTGCCAACAAGATTGTTCAAAACAAGGATTGAAAGCAACTCAATATATATTACAGATCACACCTAGTGACATTCCTTGGGTACTCCATATTTTCTGTCTATCCATCCATAGAGTGAAAATTCAGCAAATCTCCAACATTAACATACCGCCCAATTATGTGTCTTTGATAATCGTCTAGCAAGAGCATGGATGCAATATGCAACATCAGCACGAGGTCTTGTAGCTGAAATAGCAGCAAATATTGCTGCAAGTGATAAAAGAACATCGCATTAAATCATGTACTGTATTTTCAACATGTATACACAGTACGATAGGTCAATGTTAAAATATAAAAAGTTGTCTCCTAATTAAACTTCCAATAGTGGAAAGCAGAGATCACCTCTAATGTGTTTCTCCTTTGCAGGACGCTCTACATGATTTGTCGACTTAACTATTGCAATGTCCAGTCCTGAAAAGGAGAAAACTTAGTGACCAATGATGAATACCGAAAATTTTCACTCATAACAAAATCACAGAAACCTGACTTTGGGAGTTGTACCTTATAATCACTGTTGACTTTGGCTAATGAAACAGTAGTAGTATCCTTAATAGCTCCAAGTGCTTTTCTCAAGCTCTTTTGTGTTCCCCTCCCGACATTCTCTCTTAATTGCAAACTTCTGATCTTAAACCACAAAGAAAGTATCCGACCAAGTCATTACAGATCAAATTACACTACAACATTCCATCAACACAACCAAATCTTCACTCACACAATTAAAGCTACTATCACCCTCCTTTTTCATAACTCAAAAAAAAAAAAAAAAACCCGATTCTCGGTCCCTATATTAGATGATTCCAACATTAACACTATCAACACTTCCAAATGATCTGAAGTTTCAAGCTTTTCATATTTTAAAAACCAACAATAAGTAAACCCAAATCGAACTACAAACTTTTACAACTCAATTGTTCTGAAGTTCCAACCTGTTTTACAATTTTTCACAAACCCACGAAACTAAATCCAACTAAAAGCACTATACATAGTAAAAGTATTCACTTTGATCAGTCCAACCCATCATATGAACCGAACACGCAATACAACACAGAAATTAAAAGGATCCAAGAATGCAATCCCAACATACAATTTGAAACCCCAAGACAAGGAATTAAAATTGAACAACTACATGAATTTGAACTAAATTAAATCAATGAAACTGAAATCAAAACTTTGTCATACCTAAATCGCAAAATTTTGTTGTCACAAAGAGAGAGAGAGAGAGAGAGAAGGGGTTGTGAGACCAGGAAAAGTCCACCCAGAATGAGTTTCAAAGCTGTTGAATCGTCGGCGTCTTAACACACATTTTTTTTGGTCTCTTTTTAAAAAAGAAAAATATTTCGAATTTATTATGGAAACAAATAAAGTAATGATTTTGTAATTTTTTATTAATTGATTTTGATTTATATACTTGTTGAGCTTCTTTTCTTGTCAGAATACGGCATTGTAAGAAGTCGTACCGCCACCTTTCTAGTAAATCTGGACAGGTTCAGCTACGGTCCGGTTTAAGATAGTCTCTTAACATTTGGTCCTATGATATTTTCGCACGTCATTCGGTGATGGTAAGAATTTAATGGTAAAGTTTTCTTAAAGGCTAATATTGTAAATACACTAAATATATTTCTTCAATGTTCGTTCAATTCTTTCATTCTACATTTTCGGAAAAAAGTGCTTTTTGGACCACGTTATAAGCATTTCGGTCTTAAAAAATAATTAAGAAATGCTCTTAATATTTTCAATTATTTTATTAAAAAATGAAATTGTGAAATTTATTTGAAAAGTCTTTTTTTTTTCCTTTTAATTTGTAAGTCTAAATATTTAATTTTAAAGGTAAGAAATCTAGTTACACATAAAAAAAATATAGGAAAATAAATTTACAAATTATCCCTTTTAATTCCTTATAATTTTAAAGGATTTTATACAAAATCATTTGTCATATGATAAACTATTTAATTTATTATGGTAGTAATATATGATATTCGACTATTCTTACTTTTCAAATTTTATTTAATAAAATACAAGTATCGCAAGTAAGTGTTTACTAATATGAAAAACTGCTCATTTACAATTACACGAGAGAGGAAAAAGATAATAGATTAAGTTTTATATAAAAAATGCTTCACGTGTTATTTTTAGATATTTTTAGAATTAGATTGTTATAGCATGTGGTTTAATTATTTTATTAAAAGAATAAATTTAAGAATACAATTGTGATTGAAAGATGTAAAATTTAAAAGAGAAGATATTGATCTAATAATATAGATATACAGTTCTTAAAACACTAATTTTGCAAGTTAAAAAAGATAATTGTATAGGAAGAAAAAAGGCATTTATGTGATTTTAAGGGATGCATGTAAAGCTTATCTATTAGATGGGACAAAAATAAAGCATTGATTCACCCAAAATGTTGTGCAACAATCCTATGAACATTTAGCATTATCTAGTATTTTTTTATTTAGGAAACATAGTATTTGTTTATTTATTTACCTTTTAGTTGGAATTTTCCAAGTTCAAAGGGTTCATATGATAAATTTATCCCATCTCCAATCTGAAGTTTGAATTTACGAATCACAATTAAGTTTCATAACGACAGAATGTGCAATAAATACTTAGAATTATCATTATTGTCCTCTCCTTGGTTTTTTTTTTTTTGGTTAGTATGCAAATGAAGTAAAGAAATATGACAGATATTGATCGATTTAACTAGAAGAGTTATCAAAAGGTTATATAAATAACGGATTATTTCTTCTTTTATATTATATTCCTATTATGAATTATTTCAAAGTGACATAGTTATATGCATTTTTTTTATAAAGAAAATGCATATAAACTTAACAAAATAATTAGGGTACATATTTAGAAAATCCTACTTATAAATGATTGTGTTAACATTCTTAGTATCCCATATAAGGTTGGCTGGCTAGCAATAAAACTGATCAAATCGTAAATTAGATTGGACTAAATCAAATAGTAAATTAGGTTTAAACCACTTTAGAGGTTTAAAAAATTATAAACCGAATTGAACCATTTTTTTTTAAATTAAAAAAAATTATTAACCAAACCAAATTATCTAAGGTAAAAAAAAAAAAAAGTTAGTGAAAGTCTAAAGAATGAGTCTAAAGAATGTATGACCAATAAAAAGTATTTCATATTGCTTATTCATCTTTTCATTTTATTTGTATTCATCAAATAACTTACTACTTTTTTTTTCATAATTTTACCCACTTGCAAATATAAAAACTAGAATTACTTAAAGAGAGAAACAATAAAGTTCTCTTATATATATCAAATGAGTATTAAAGATGATAAATAACATTAAAAGAATATCATCAATTACATTTTTTTTTTATGTCTACTACAAATTTCAAAATTTTCTAACTTGTATATACTTCATTTTTTTTATATGCATGAACAATTGACAATTTTCAGCAAATGACTCGATAACAATAAGGAAAGTTCTTAGAGCAAAATCCATAATTTCCATTTGAAGATTAAAGATAATGGTGTTAAATGTTTCTATCATAGGAGTAGGGAGTTACAAATTCAATAAAAGGCCCCTTAGCAATTTTTAAAATGCATTTACTATTTATTGCAAGTGCTATATAATAATGATGAATTTACATAAATTTTTAAAAACACATATAATAATGATTTGAACCATATGTTGAACCAAATGAAACCATATTTATTTTTAAGCTTAAAAAGCCAACAAACTAAACGTATGATTAGGTTTGATTTCGAAAAAAAAAATCAAAATATATGATTCGGTTCAATACAATATTTTTATTTCCCTTTTTTTTAATAAGCAAATAATTATTATTTTCCCCCTACCTATCACTTGAGATCACAAACTAAATAAACAAGAAATAAGACATGCCCTATATTATTCATGTCAAATACCTTTTTTCCACTTAGTATGATAGAAGAGAGGAAATTTCAATTTATATTAATCAATATTGATGTCACTAAGTACATAGTAACGACCATTTATGAAAATATGGTATTTTGTATTTTAATCTTTTTACAAATGTTTGGACCTTTTATTAAACATCACAAATCTCTCTCTTTTGCTCATATTTTGTATGAGTATCACTTTAGTTAATTATAAAACTTTCTAAATATATAATTGATATTTCATTATACATAATTGGTAATCTAATTCAACACTAGCAAGCTCCTAGTTTATACTGTGTGTTTGCAATTTTAGATAAAGAAAAATGGAGACTACTATATTTTTCCACTTTTTGTTTGTAAATATAGGTAGGAAGTGCAAGGACATGAAGCTTGTGTTCAAAATGAGGGGAAGAATTAGGAGGAAAGGGAAAATGGGAAGATAAGTGTATTACAATAACATATCAAAAGTAACATGAGGATTACTTAGCTCATAATAGCTAATAATGGTTATAGGTAGAAGAAGATAATAGTCATTAATGAATAGGGATGTAAGTGGGATAGATATTGTCGGGTTCCCGACCTACTCATCCCATTAAATAACCCTATAAGATACTACCTTGTAGGGTTTGAGGTGGGTAATGTGACAAATTTTTAAACCCATCGAGATCTAAACCTGTTAATATATAATATATATATATATTATTATAATTTAGTTAATTATTGTAATTTAGTTAATTATTTTTAGATCTAATTATATTAGATGATTTTTAATCTACTTGCATAACATCATAACTAAAACTGTATTCTAGAAATACCAATTTTATACAATAATAAACATGTGTAATTGAATCAAGAATTTAAACAATCCATTGAATAATAACTGAAACAAGATTACATAATAATTCTAGGGTTCCACAAATCTAGATACTAAAAGAAATTAAGCTAACACTATGAGATAAAATCTAACAATAGAATCAAAACAACTCATAATGGAAAGAAAAAACCCTTTTATAAATCTTTTAGGTTTTATGTTTGTTTATTCATAGTGCATAGCTGTCGAACCCAACATGACCTTCAACACGATCATGTTCAGGTCGTGTTTAACTTAAATCTTTCAAGCTTATCCAAATCTTGGGAAGGATATGGCTAACATGGCCCCAACACTGTTATGTTAACAGGTCGTGTTGTACTAATTTAACATGATCATGTTAACTTGTAAAGTTTGGCTTCAATTGCTCCGAGAGTTACACGACTATTAACACGGTCGTGTTGTTTCCTCATGTATCTTTCTGATTCATCTTCAAAATCAACATGACCATGTTAAATGACTGTGTTAATCTTCAAACGTACATAACTCTTTATTTCCACATTTCACTTCTCTCTTGTCCAAACAAACTCCAAGACCTCCAAAGCAACTGAAAAACAAATCAAAAGGAAAACTTGCAACATCAAACCTTCATCATCCTTTGTGAGTCATGACCTTGTCCTCCTGTGCAAGTTGTTGTCACTCACTCGTCGTCTACATTAGCACTCTGTCTCTATCGATTGTCGTCTCTCGTCGTCATTGATAGTTTAAGTCTCGCATCTCTTGTCTCTCATCGGCCGGCTCATCTCTCATCTCGTGGTCGCCATCACGGTCGTCATCATGAACATGTCAGTTGTCTTCATTGTCGTTTGGTGTATCTTGTCCCTTGGTCGTGTTAAGGTTAGATCTCAGTCTCACTCTCCAGTTTAGTTCAAATTTTCTTTTTTCTTTAGATCTTTATTCTAACTTGGGCTTGCATCGGTAGCCTTGAATTTTAACACTAGAATCCATGAAAGCTATGGTTGAAATAGCAAATAGGAAGCCATAATTTTTCAATAGGTTAATTACTGGACACCTAGAAGGATTATGCTTATAGTTTCTGTTATATATGATGTCTTGGTTGTAGTTTGCAAAGTATTCAATAAATAGCACAATGATTTTTATGTTCATTAGACATAAATAGTCGTTGGTTTGAGTTAGAGAACTGATAAAAATGTTGGCGATTCCATCAGACATATAGTGATGTTTTTGTCATAGGTTGCTGCACTACTAAATGGAGATCGGCGATTCCCAATTTCATGTTACACAACTAGCTTTTGTGTGTAGAAATGATAAATCTTAAATTTTGCCTTGATATAAACTTGTAGATTGGATATTTTAGATAATTGTATCTTGCTTTGAAGTCACATCTAATTATAACTGAAGTATGTTAGAAATGTTAACTATATTTTATTTCTTTGTGTTATTTATTAAGTTGTTTTAGCTAGTTCAGTAATTTTTTTCTTATTATAATTAAAAATATTTTTATATCAGCAACTTTATTTACCAACATGTAAATTTTCGAATAATATTAAATACATATGATTAGATATGTTGAATTGCAAATATTATTTATTTCTAAGAACATAAGCTATATTTTACAAAAATAATCATAATGAATAAGTAAATATTTAAAAAAAATCCGGACGGATTTGGGAATCTTTATAAGATAACAGGACAGGTAATGAGATTGCTGAACTCAGCCCAAATCCATCCTTTTAACATCCCTATCAATGAAAGATGAAAATGATTTCTTTTTTTTTTAAAGAAAACAATTTTTTTTTATTTGTAATATAATATTTTCTTTTGGTAGAATAGAAATATATTATTCCAAAATGCATGTTTCAAGCTGCAAATTCGGCAAACATTTTATGGTTAATATGCTAGTATTAATTAGTATAACATGTTTAATGTATTAAGTAGTAGTTAAATACAAGCAAATAAATCAAAGCAGATTAATTTCCCAAAATATATAGAGATCCACCTTTAAGCCTACTCCAAGTCCAAGGTGGTCAGTCAACTGCAATCAATCGCTCTCTTGGAACACAGAACTGTATCACAAGATTAAGGAAATCGCTTAGAAACCAGGAAAAACAAAATACCCAAAATAAAAAAAATAAAAAAGAGAAAAGGTGACAGCTAAGCTGGTTTAAAATCAGATCCATTGAAGAATTTCAATTTTCAGCTTCAATTGGTTTGGTGGGGGCTTTTGGGGACCCACTCATCCGTGATGGCAATGACCAACGAACGTAATTTGATTACAGGTCCCATTAATGAGTGGGCAGATTTAAAAAATAAATAAATAAATTTCCAATACAGAGGGTACATAACAAATACCCTATAAGTTTCTTCATTTAATACTTAATTAATTTTTTGGGAAGTTTTTGATAATTTATAATAAATTTGATTTGTAGAATAAAATAATATTAAAATAAAAATTTCAATTCTTAAAAATATAATACAGTCATAATAAGTAATATTTATAGTTTTTTTTGGGGTTTTATGACTAGAGTCGGAAATATATTTAAAAAGCTATAAAATGATTATTCACTTGGCTTTGAAAAAGAATTGCAATTTCTTTCATTATACAATAATAATAATAATTCTATCAAATAGTTATTTTACTAATTAAACATAACAATAGGTTTATAAAAAAAGAATAAATATTATATTCTATTTTTATAAAGTTAACTAAACTTACCATTAGAATTAATGAAATATAGTTAGTAAGCCACTCTTAAATGCACTTTAAACGTTAATAACTAATAAGTCTATCTAACATGTTGGGAAATTTTTAAATTTTGAAGACCAAATAATGCCATGATTTAATCATGGGTTGCTTTGATTATCACGACCATGTGAAAGTGAAGCTGGCCCCTCTATATATGTAAGGAATGACAAAGAGTAGGACACGGGACTTCCACCTTCTTCTTTTTTTTTGCTGTTTTTAGTTGGAATGACTTTAATTTCTTCTTTATTTAATGGGGCCATACTTTGTTCAAATCTGTACATTATGACAATGGAAAACCTGGTTTGATGTTGCCATGCTTCGGTTTCTCATATACCCATATACATGACTTTTTTTTTTTAATTTTAAAGTAAAGCATAAATACATTCTTAAAACAAATATAAATAAATCCTCTAAACTTTTAAAAATATATCCACTTTCTCATAACTTATAAAAACTTCACTAAAATCAATTGATATGAATATTATTTTCTTCTATAATAGAATAAATTCGAATTTTTTTTCATTAGTTGTATAAATGTGTATTGAAAAAAAAACCTTTAAAAAAAAATCATATAAAAGTGAATACTCAATTTAAGAGGAATGGGACCAATCATTCAAGAGATTGTTTGCAAACTATCCTCTTTAAGGATCCAATGGGTCAACAAAATGTGTCACATAAGAGAGCATTTAGTGTGAGTCGTGTGATTGTCATACTTTTCTTACCTTCTCCTTTCTTTTTATTATTATTTTTTTTAAAAGTAGTGAGCTGGATTATTGTCAGAAAAGGAAATTTTCAAATTGGATGAGTAAGATTCCACCAAGCTAAGGTTTTAAAAATGCTTTCGTGCGTATGGTATAATAGCTTTTTGGATTAGATTCACTATAGTCTATATATTTACTTCACGACACCCGGACGAAAGAAACAAGAAAAGTAAGAGATTGATGAACTGTCCACATTCACTCGCTTTTATCAATTTATTTATCTTTTCTTGAACTGAATTTTTAGCACACTCGTTAATATAAAATATCTTGTAATAAGTATCTATTTTTATTACAATTTAGCTGCTTTTATATATATATATATATATATTTATAGTAGTGTTAAAATAAACCAAAGAAAATGGAATCCTATAGATCAATTCAAAAATGGATATATCTAATAAGGCTTAGATTTCTAAGTTGGGATAATCTCATATAAGGATGAAAAAGAAAACTAAAAAAAAAAAGGAAAAGATAACTGTTAAAAAAAATTGGATTAGTAAAAAAGCTTCAACGTAACTTTTATTTATTGATAGCTCTAGGTTTTCAATCTATATCAAGACACATTTTGTTATAGTAAATGTCCAAGCTTAGACCTGTCCATTCCAGAGATATGCAGGAGAATTTTATGATATTCATCTTGGCCAGTGAGTATTTAAATGAGTTTAGACTATTTAACTTTAGCACATTTCATATCCGGAATAAATTTGTCCATCTTATGCTTATGTATGTTGCACTTGGAAATGAAAATAAATTAAAAAAAAATTTCTATCAATGAATGTTTTGAAGTACTTACTAAAAAAAATAAATAATAAATAAATCTTTTCACATTTATTAATCTTTGTTACAAGCTTCACAAAATAAGGAAAAAAGCAACAACAACAAAAGTGCATAAAACCAAAGATTGGCATGTAGAATTTCTTAGCCAAAAATCGTCTTTGTTTTATTTATTTATTTATATTTTGTCCACTTGGCATTTTCCTCTATTTCCATTTTAAGCTATGAATAAGCATCCATCCACGGAGCGATAGCTGGACATCCTGTGCAACTAGAATGTCGGTTTATATTCATGATATATATTACCTAACTCAGATATATAGGATATGTTTATTAAACCCCGATCGTCACCTTCATAATACAACGAGAGTGTATACAATAATATATATATTTTATATATATATATATATATATTATATATATATATATGCTTAATTATGGAAATAGCTCCTTAGTTAGGTGGAACATGTTGCATTGCACCAACCAAGCTGACAGTCACAATCGATCTAGTACTCGACGTAGACTAGAGGAAAGTAGTTTGGAAAATGTTTTTTCCTTTAAATAATCCTGCTATCCCATTCCCCGTATCTTATGATCTGGATCTTCAGTTTATATATATACTGCCTCAAAAGTTCGATCCAATCCAAGTGGCTTAACTAGAAATAAACCATGCATAATATAACTTTGCTGGAGGTCTGAAGAGTGTATGGATATATTTCCTATCTTGAAATCTCAAGGGCTTACATAAATTGGTAATTGGGTGACTTAATGTAATCCTGACTTAGTTTACTTCTGCTCTTAAAATTGAGTTTAAGCAATACAAACAACCAAAATAAATTGCATAATTAGAGTCTAACACGAGCACATTTATCGTGTCTCAAGACAAATATTAAGTACAAAATAAGAGAGAATTACAAGGCCAATAAGGTACCATTCTAGAAAAACATGACTTGCAAACTTATGAAATAACGAATTTTTCAATAAACTTTATAATTGTTATGAAATTAATCGGTTTAACTTCAAATAAATCTATATAATTTTTGTATATCTAAAACCATCCTATATGTAAAGTAAGTTCCAAATTCCATACTCGGGATCGGCTTTAGATAGGTACTAGTTTAGGAACACATGTTTCTTGTACGATGTATTTGCGTTTGTCAATTAATTATCGTCAAAAGTCCTCAGAGTTGTGCAAGTACTGAAACGAAAGAGCTTCTCTATCTATTGATTCAAGACGTTAATTGTTATCACTTTTAAGTTAGGATAATTGATCAAATTCTGAGAACAACGAATTTATTAATTATTATTACTTAAAGCTGCTCTAACATGGAGGCCTTTAACATGGATAGGGAAGTACGAAGTTTAATGTGATTTAAAATGACATTTAGCAGTACAGCATGCAATGTGCCGACAAAACAGTTTATAGATCTTTCAGGCCAAGATAACTGCAATTTTTATCCTCTCAACTTTATCGCCATAAATCTATATATCATGGTTCCTATATATATATATATATATACGTATATGTTCATCAAGGAATAAAAATTTTAATTTACAAAGCAAAAGAAGAAAGAAAAGTCAAAAGGTCTTGTCTCTTGTCCTCCTAAAATGACAAATACTTATTCAATAATCCTCTTTTGTTCCACTGGTTGATTCTCCTCTTTATATGGATATAATAAAAAGATGTAAGAGGTTGAGAGTAAATGATAAGTTATTCTTATTATTATTATTATCTTAACCCAAGCATGCCACTAAAAGACTTCACCAAACATAGAGGTAGATAACTAAAAACTTGAGAGATGCTGCTCTGGTGGACTCCACCAATGCATTAGTCTTTTTCTTAATAAAACATTAATGACTTAGATCAATCCAGCTTTGGCCATATAAAGTAGATTCCATGACTCTGAAATTAGTTAGTACATAAGTAATGAATGTTAGTAAAGTAAAATGAAAAAGAAAATACCTAATGTATTTGCCTTTTACTTTACCAGCAAAGGACTTGTAATATAAATAAAGACTCTAAGTTAACAATCAATTATATCTATGATATTTTAAATATCTTTTCTATTGACTGAAAATTGAATGTTTGTTCCTTTATATGTCTTAACCATATGCTTTGATATATATAATACTAAAGAGAGAGAGAGAGAGAACCCACTTTTTTGTGCTATGCTGATAGCTATTTTATTAGAAAATAGTAAGCCAATGAGACAAGCTAAAGGTAATTGGATTAGAAAAAATAAACAAATAAGCGTGATTGCATATAATAATAGATGTAAATTCTATAGATTTTTTTACATATAAGAAAAATAGGATACATATCTGATCCAATTTCTCATATATAAATCTAAATATTTCATATATATAAAAAAAGAAAAATTCCCAATGAAAATTACATTTGAAATAGATACAATCAAATGTGCATGACCAGTGAGAATAATTGTATGATTTTGTTGGTCTCTAGTTATTTGACAGTTTTTCGATGGAATTGTGAAGGAGAATCTTCTAATGTCCTTACAAAAGGATAAAATGTAACCACTTCGGAGATTATGACATAGAAGAAGTTTCTTGTAATACGAGAAGAAAACAAATGGAATTGTCCAACAATCCTTTGACTGTGTCATTGATGCCCACAGATTTATCCTTTGGTATGGATATACATTTGATGTTGTTGTTGGCAAAATCTTCAAGTCATTGCCTTGGTCATCTATACATATATATGCAGAAAAACAAACCAGAAAAGATCAAGATCCCAAGGATACAATCTAAAAACATAGATATCTTTTATTTAAATATAAATAAAAAAAATTAAGAGTAAATTGTACCAATCATCCTTAATAACTCTCAAAATTTCATCGACAGCTTTGTTGTTCAAATTTTAAGTGAATTTCTCCATTTGATACATTTGGTGCCTACATATATATATATATAATAAAATGGAAATATTATATTAGCCCTATCAACATGCAAGAGATGAAAAAATGGAGAAGAGCGTGAAATCTCCTAGTGTAAAAATTTCTTCCAATCTTACCTTGGAATACAATCCAATTAATACACATGTTAGCATCACACTTTATTGAAGAAAAAAAAATACTTCTAAACACAAAAGCTAAACTATTAATCTTTGACACGATAAGCACTAAACTTGAGCCTAGATGTGAAATGAGTCTTATCACCATGGATGAATTTGATTCAACAAGAATATCTTGCCATTCTTCATTATTAAAGCTGTTTCGACTCGTCTTAAGATAGTAAGTGCCTCTGCCATTTCAACACAATTAGCAATACAATGTGCAGCAACTACAAGAATAAAATTTGATGAAGAGTCTCGAGCAATGGTGCCTATTCCAGCTCCTCTATTTCCATTATCAAAAGCGCCATCACCATTAATTTTAATTGTATCTCCCCTTGGAGGAAACCAATAGCTAGGAGGTGATGAATGGTGAAAATCTAGAGTCCCACCAAACGAAAAAGAACATGTGGACTCAATAAAAGATGTTTCAATTCTTCTAACAGTACTTTGTGGGTTTGGCAAAGATGACTCAAAACTGCAAGTGTTTTTTTTCTTTCCAAATTTGCCATGGAACAACCATTGCTTTAGTAAGATCTTCTTCACCTTGGAATTCTTTTGACATAAAAAACTCAACATTTGATAAAAAAACATACTTGAAACGTACTAATAGAATCAATGTCTACGTGATAACCAAGTGCATGAAACCAAACGTTGTGAGTCCAAACATAGACGTTACATTGTGAGTTCACTTTTAATTTTCTCGTATAAAGATTAAGGTTACAAGCTAATAAATTATTACATATCCTTCATAAAAAGTGCTTAAGCTTTGACATCAAATTTAGGTTCCAAATCAATCTCCACAACTTTTTATCCATTGTAACAGGAGAGGACTTTATTAACAACAATATCTTCTTTGCATTTTATTAGGCACACATAACCAAATTTGGCATTATATTCCTCATTTCTATCGTTAGGCCAAATAACGCTATCTTCCATTGCCCTTTTCATAACAACAACTTCATTAATTGCCTTCTTTTCTGATTTTGATATAACCCTACTTATCAAATCTAACCTCCATTCATTCTCTAGTGTCCCTATTATCTCTTACACTCATATTTTCTATTTCCTCGTTTACATAACTACACTGCAGTTTGTATCTTGGTAACGAAGGCAACCGTGGATACTTAAATACTCTTACTTGATTACCTATTCCAATCTGCCATATACAATCTTTTTCTATCAGCTGCTTGCCCTCTAAATTACTCTACTAGCGCCATGAAGCATTTCTTCCCTTTTTTGAATTAAGAAAGCTTATCTTTGGGAAGTAAACACTTTTAAGTACTCTTTGAAAGCCGTAACTTAAATACAAACACAGAAAATCCAGCGAAAATAGGGAAATCACTAACCTCTTGCCATTGCTTAATACGGAGAGGAACAAAACCGTCAAGTCCCGGAACCTTCAAGATCTTCAGAGCATTCAAAAAACTCACAAGATGGTAATGTGTTTTTTTAGAATTTTTCATGCTCTAGGACCTTGAATCCAATAGCTGTTTATAGAGAAACTTTCCATCAAAGTTTCCTAAAATCATGCTAATGGGTTATGGGTAATATGGTTGATTAGGATTAAGTGGATAGTGGGAACATG